>OV049924.1:162745026-162751753 GCA_920104205.1 Eupeodes latifasciatus
GATGATGATGATGATGATGATGATGATGATGATGATGATGATGATGATGATGATGATGATGATGATGATGATGATGATGATGATGATGATGATGATGATGATGATGATGATGATGATGATGATGATGATGATGATGATGATGATGATGATGATGATGATGATGATGATGATGATGATGATGATGATGATGATGATGATGATGATGATGATGATGATGATGATGATGATGATGATGATGATGATGATGATGATGATGATGATGATGATGATGATGATGATGATGATGATGATGATGATGATGATGATGATGATGATGATGATGATGATGATGATGATGATGATGATGATGATGATGATGATGATGATGATGATGATGATGATGATGATGATGATGATGATGATGATGATGATGATGATGATGATGATGATGATGATGATGATGATGATGATGATGATGATGATGATGATGATGATGATGATGATGATGATGATGATGATGATGATGATGATGATGATGATGATGATGATGATGATGATGATGATGATGATGATGATGATGATGATGATGATGATGATGATGATGATGATGATGATGATGATGATGATGATGATGATGATGATGATGATGATGATGATGATGATGATGATGATGATGATGATGATGATGATGATGATGATGATGATGATGATGATGATGATGATGATGATGATGATGATGATGATGATGATGATGATGATGATGATGATGATGATGATGATGATGATGATGATGATGATGATGATGATGATGATGATGATGATGATGATGATGATGATGATGATGATGATGATGATGATGATGATGATGATGATGATGATGATGATGATGATGATGATGATGATGATGATGATGATGATGATGATGATGATGATGATGATGATGATGATGATGATGATGATGATGATGATGATGATGATGATGATGATGATGATGATGATGATGATGATGATGATGATGATGATGATGATGATGATGATGATGATGATGATGATGATGATGATGATGATGATGATGATGATGATGATGATGATGATGACGATAATGATGAAGATGACGATGACGATGATGATGATGATGATGATGATGATGATGATGATGATGATGATGATGATGATGATGATGATGATGATGATGATGATGATGATGATGATGATGATGATGATGATGATGATGATGATGATGATGATGATGATGATGATGATGATGATGATGGTGATGCTAAAGATGTTGATGCTGATGGTGATGAAATTATTGGAGGAGTTATAATGAGGCCATTGCAACAGTGGTAACTGGTATTATCGATGGGGTAATATGAAGTTTTTTTGTATCATTTGAGATCAATGAGTTCGGCACCTCAGATGATTTCTTATTTGGAGGTTGGGGTAAGGTTGTGTCTAATTCATCGCATTTTCGTTTATTTGTCTGGTTATTAGATGCGGTATTGTTAGACTTTAAGATCGCTGTTTCATTCCTGGTTTGTTTTCGCTGAATATGTGTATGATTCGATATTTCATCTACTTTAATATTTAGCTGATTATATTGTTTTTGAAGATTTTCAATCATTGTCGTTATGGAGAGAAGGTCCCGTGTAATATTTTTCTGAACAAAGGGATCACATTCATTACAAAAGTAATAAAAGCCTTGGTTCTTGCCCAACGTTTTTATAGAGCTGTAGTTAGCATTGATGCACTCCACATGGAAGGTTCTATGACAGTTACCATAGCACATGATCGAATCAATCATAAAGTCGCATATTTTTAAACATTTTCCACATTCAGACATTTTTATGTTTTACTCCTTTGTATATGAAAACCATAGTACTCTCATGGGCAGAAATTTTTTACGCAGGCGGATGCCGTCGTTGGCGGTAGAATCGAAATTGGAGACATTTCGGGGGAGCGAGAGAAAAATATTATTTCCATTCCCATAAGCAGCCAGCAGAATAAGGAGCTCAGTTAATTTAGCAACCAAAAAGTCGACACAATTTCCTTCATTATATTGAAGTCTATCCTTGTATATGTTTTCATATACTAAGCTTCCATATGAAGGTCGATGAATTTGTTTTTGTAATTTCTTTATATCAATGCATTTTTATATGAAAAACGTCAATGGCTCAATATTGTGTCTAATAAGTGGATGAATAAAGTTTTTGTATGCTTACATCAGCTGTTCAGTATTTTGTACGGATTTTTGTTTTTATTTACATTCATAAGTCTGTTTCTCCTTTCGTACGATCTTTGTATATGAAAAATGGTTTGTATAATGTATACAAAGCTACGATGGGATTTTTGTCGTGCAGATCTTTGTGATGAAGAAGAATATGAAGGTAGTTATACGTTTGGTTATAGTTATGTATGTACATATATTTTGGCTGGTGGGTAGGTATTTTGCTTTTATTTGGCATTAAGTTTTTCTTCAATAGTTGAAGATTAGATTTGTTTGAGCTTTAGAGATTTTTTTTGGTAGATAGATATCAATTGGTAGGTAGGTGATTTTTTTTCAGGTTGTATGTGGGTTTGATTTTAAATTCAAATTTTAAATATAAAAGGTATTGGTAGGTAGGCAGGTATTTCATGAAATACCATAGGGAATTCATGCTAGTATCAGGACACTGATAATATCCGTACACTTTGCACTTTGTTTGAGATTAGTTGATAGGTATGTAAGTACAGTATTTATAAATATGTACATAGTTTTAAATACAAAGAAAAATGCATTCTTTATGTTGGTCCAGATAATTTAAATAGTTTGATAATTGAAATTTGTGTCTTTTATTTATGTTCCAATCCTACTTTTATTGTATCCCTTATAATAAATAAGTGTTAACTATACACCTTAGCGGGCACATTACAGGACATACAAATGTAGTTTATATTTAGGTAGGTAGGTACCTATGTACCTATATACGTTGTTTGTTGTTGTAGGTACCTTTAATACAATTTTGTCAGCTCGTCTATTTTAAGATGTGTGACTTTTAGGAAAATCCAATTGAAAGTTTTTTTTAACTTATTAACTATTAGCACAGATAAGAAACTATATAAACTTAACTATAGTTTCTTATCTGTGCTATTAGTAAGTATAGTTTCGTAAATGTAGTGTCGAAGTAGGTATTTTTTGTATTGATTTGAAATTTTCTTTTATACGATTTCGAAGTTTTTTTGTGCCACTCACCAACCAATAATTTGTTTACATTAAACGCAAAATTATGCCAATGATAATTACTCATGTTATTTCACAACCTTGGTGTTATAACCTTGTTAAGATGAAGGATTCTTCAGATATTTAAAGTCAATTTAAGACTTAATTTCACAATTTAGAAAATCATGGTCTGAAATTATTTTTTTTACTTGCGTCATATTATGTAGGTAGGCAAGTTTTGCATTCGTAAACAATTTCGAACTCAAGATTTTAATCAACAATGACATTTCGATGGTAGAAAAGTGGAAGTGGGTCCCCTGATTCCGTCCTGGCCCGTACCTTCACCCCAAGGCATTAGGTTGATCGACCTAAAATTTGGAAATTAAGGGTAAGAGCCGATTCGCGTTCTTAAATTCCCATAGGAAGTTATTGTAATCGGTCCGATTTCTCGACGTTTCAAGGTCCCTAAAGTCGAAATAAAAGATTTTTAGAGAGATGTCTGTGCGTGCGTGTGTTTTTTTCGTCGTCCATATCGACTTCAAATAAATTTTGTTATACAGATAATAATGCAGAAAGATGCAAAAAGGACTCTAAAAAAAATTGAGTGGGTGGTAAAATTTATATTTTATATTTATATTTTTGTCAACATTCAGGTTAATTTTAATAATAAATAAATAATAATTAATAATAAATAAAAATTGATTTTTGACTTAAATATCTTTTTAAAACTTTGAGATATTGGGGCATATTCATAGATGTTTGCTAAACTCTTGCTAACTTGTTATTAAGCAAGTCCAGAGTTTAGGCTATTTATAAATAAACTTAAACCTAAGTTTAGGGCTAAACCGGTGGTCTAACTATAAACATAGGAAATGCTGTGTGTAAGTATTTATTATCACAGTCAAATGTCATATTTGATTTTTGTTTGTAAATTGAAAAAACGAAAAATATTTTCTTTTTTTTTTTGATTATTGGAATTATAGTTTTCCGTCGGCTTTTTGGTCACTATAGTTTTTGCAATGAAACAATTACGTTACATTAACTTTCCCAACGTTTCGGCAGGGGTTGCTGCCTTCCTCAGGGGAACTTTATTAACACAAAAATATACAAATAATTTAAGTTAGATAAATAGGATACAATTACAATATAGTTTACTCACTCAAGAAAGATTTAAAAAAAAAAACAAAATTTAATATATCATTCTCCAAACTTTGAAGGCGTGGAAGTTCTACAGACAGAGAAACATGTTTCGAAACGATACACGTTAGAAACATTACATATTCTCAATAACAAAAACAACATGAACCGAAAACAAGACACACAAAACATTTCTGCTGTATATTGCTCTCTTCTTTGTTCTTAAATGTAAATTGTGCTTTATTTAATTTTGACGTAACTTCACTCTTCGAAGTGCTAACTACATTTATAATTTTATTTTTAATTCATATTAATTAATGTAATTAATATTAAATTTTGTTTTTTTTTTTAAATCTTTCTTGAGTGAGTAAACTATATTGTAATTGTATCCTATTTATCTAACTTAAATTATTTGTATATTTTTGTGTTAATAAAGTTCCCCTGAGGAAGGCAGCAACCCCTGCCGAAACGTTGGGAAAGTTAATGTAACGTAATTGTTTCATTGCAAAAACTATAGTGACCAAAAAGCCGACGGAAAACTATAATTCCAATAATCAAAATAAGTACACAAATTGGTCAATAAATCAACTCAAGAAAAATATTTTCTATTAAATAGTTTTGTTGTATACTTACTTTTTTTGACATCCAATTTGAGGAATGACAGCAAAAAATAAAAATATTGAAAATATAACAGTATTTTGTTGCTTTGACCTGTCATTTGAAGTATAATTGTAGTAGAATACAACCTTAACCTGGGGTTTTACAAACAAAGCAGAACAATTGACTATGAATAAGAGCTGTGTTTATTTAACCAACAAGCCTTAAACTACAGATCAAGAAATCACGACTTTATTTATTCTCTATGAATACGCCCCATTGTCTTTAATCTAATTTTATCTTTTAAATAATATTGTTGTCAACATTCAAAAAAATTTTGAGAAAAATTGACAGTTTTTTTACAAAAAATAAAAACCTAAAAAAAACAATACTTAAACTTGGTATAAATTTACTTTCGACTCAAACATCTTTTCAAAAATTAAAAATATTGGCTTCAAAATTATTTTATCTCACAGAAAATATTGTTTTCGACACTCAGTAATTTTTTTAAAAGAATCCAATAGTCCGTTTTTTCATAAAAAAATAAAATCTACAAAAAATAGTACGCAAATTTGGTAAAAATTGATGTTCGTTTCTCGATTTATCGTGAACAATAGAAGATATTGACTTCAAATTAATTTAATTCATCCAATTTGTATTTTTTTATATAAGAAATAAAAACTATTTTAGAAATGCTGCTAAAATTGGTAAAAATTGGTTTTCGACTAAAAATCTCGTTAAAATAGATTTTGAAATAAAACTACTTCATCATTTGCTAAATATTGTTTGTAATTTTAAAATTTTTAAGAATAGTTCAACTGATAACTTTTTTTAACAAAACACAAAAATCTACCAGTTTTTAAGCAAGACAAATCGACAGACGAGATGGGAAGTTATCATTGTGGGTCGCACACCAGGATCTTTTTTAATATGAAATGTTTGGCTTTTATTTATATTACAACAATTCTACATTTTGCTTCATTTTTAACAAATTAATGTGGATAACAAAGCTCGGACCTTAAAGAGGGCATAAACAACATTATATGTAAATATGGTTTATATTTAGGCAGTCATCTATATGTGTTGCTTAAGCCGGTAGATTTTTGTATTGCTCCAGAAGGGTACCCCACGTTATTTTGTTTTTAAGTTCTCTCAAGAAAAATCAACTGATTTCAGTTGTTTTTTTCTTCACAAGCTCTTATATTGGCTTTATTTTTGGATTTTTTAAAAAATAGTACATTTTTTTTCAAAATTCTATATATCCAAACGAGTCATTAGTTTTTTACGAAACTGTATATTAATTAGTTCAAAATAACTGCATACCAAAAATATACATTTTACTAAAATTGAAAAATTGTATGTGTACAAAATTAATTTAAAAAGTAAACTGCTCTAAAGATTTTCAAATAAGAATTTTGAAACATTAAGGTTTTTTTGAGAAATCAAATTTTGGAAACAAGCTTTTTTAACAGGTACATTTTTAAATTTAAAAATACAGGAAATATTTTAAATAGTCTTGGTTTGTCAATTGAACTGATTCGTTCTAAAATTGCCTTTACCTCCTACACGAAGAGACATAGACCGACATTTCGGTAGTCAAAAGTGCACGTACGAGTACGTATATTTTAAAACAGTAGTAAAACGTTATGTTTATTTCAAATTTATAGAAAACTTACTCCTAAGTTAAAAACTTTGCTCTGGCATATCAAAATTGGATTTGGTAGAATTTAGATATCTTAAGACTTAGACAAAGGCATCAAATTTATGTAAGTACAATTACAAAGTCATAATAGGTACTTTTCTAAAAATAAAAAT